>OX418226.1:12198691-12229096 GCA_948455865.1 Conomelus anceps | reverse complement strand
TTCGTTTCAATAATTTCATATTTACAAACTTAGTGCAGCACTCAGGTAAATCGTTAAATATTTCTAGAACAATATATGATATTATTATGTGCAAATGGAACAATATATATCTCATTTCTCAAGCCATAGCAGCTTTCTTTAACAACTAAATACTTTTTACCAAAATAATTCTTCATTATTATTGTAAACAAAATAAGCCTTTAATACAGTACTTAAAATGTTACATCTGTTCAAGAGGTTTTCATATGGAATGCTTCTAGGTAAATCACTAATCAAACATAAAATGTTTTAAGATAAATTGATAATCCCTGGAACAAACATATATTTTTCTCTCTTGTAATTTGAAACATTCACAGAAATGGTACTTAATTTTTGGCTCTCTAATGCTACTCATATACGGTTTAGTTATATGTAACACCTTTGTTTTAACAACATATTAAAAAAATTATTGTGATACCATTTCGCAAGAGTATTTGTATCATATTGTAGCTGTATTTTTGCTGTTTCTAAAGACTTATGAGCAGAAATCAGTAAGATATCATCTGCAAACAGTAATATTTTACAATGCTTCAAATATTTATGTAAATCATTTGTGTAGATTGAAAATAATAGAGGCCCCAGGACTGACCCTTGAGGCACCCTCACATTCGAAATCTTCTCTTGACTGAAATCATTACTAATTTTGACAACAAACTTTCTATTTGCAAGATAACTCTCAAATAATTTTAGTACCAGCCCACTTATACCTACATGAGACAACTTTTGTAATAACATTCTATGATATATAGTATCAAAAGCCTTTGAAAAATCTATAAAGAGACACAGGTTATGTACATTATTCTTCAAGTTTCCATTTATGTAATCTGAGAAATTTGATAACAATTTATTTGTACCTAGCCCTTTTATAAACCCATACAGAAACTCATTAATCACATTATGTTGCTGTAAGAATCCACTAATTCTTTTAGTCATATGTTTTTCAAAAACGTTTTCAAATATGGATAAGATAGCAATAGGTCTAAATTTTTTTTAAATTGTATAGTCACTAATCAAACATAAATAAGAAGAAGAGAAGTAGTAGTAGTAGTGGTAGTTGACTAGTAGTAGGAAAAGGAGGATGATGAAAAGTAAAAGGAAACATCGATCATGAAATAAGAGAGTCATAAACAGAGGATGCTTTTGACGTTGAAAAGATTGCTGTAGCAAACGGAGGCTGGTTGACCATAGTATGGAAATGGATGGTACCTCCTGTTCTGACCAGGAAGGAGTAGCGAGCACGTTTCCACGTTTTCTACGCTTTCTGAATAACAGTCAAACTTCAACACACACACACGCATAGGCCAATAATAATTGAATTGCACATCTCAGCATAAATTAGCACCCAACGGTTCATTTAACCTGAGCCGCAGACACCGAATTCCAGCTCGAATTTATTAGCAAACAACTCCTATATGCAATATGCATTTCCACAATAAACTGCACATCAATTGCACCCGATCAATCGACTATTAAATTGCACACGTTGCTGACTGGCTGTGCTGGCTTTGTGCGTGAAATTATTGTAATTGCAACTGGCTGTTTGCATTATTTACCTGAAAGACGGCGAAAACTGGTTAGAACTGCATCGGGGTGCAAATGAGCAGAAGTGCACTGTACTGCATCATGTGTGCAATGCACGCATGCAATTTTAACTGCTAACTCATGGGAAGTTACTGCTTAGGATGAGTAGAAGGTGGGAAGAAGAAGAAAAAGAAGAAGGTGGAGAGGAGGAGAAAGATGGAGGAAGAGAAGAAGAAGAAGAGGAGGGTGAGGAGGAGGAGGAGAAGGAGAAGGAGGAGGAGGAGGAGGAGGAGGAGGAGAAAAATATCAAGAACAAAAGCAAGAACCAAAGCAAGTGAAGAGCAAGAACAAGAACAAGAACAAGAACAAGAACAAGAGCAAGAGCAAGAGCAAGAACAAGAACAAGATTAAGACCAAGAACAAGAGCAAAAACAAAAACAAGACCGAGAAACAAGAACAAGAGCAAAAACAAAAACAACAACAACAAGAACATGATTAAGACCGAGAACAAGAACAAGAGCAAAAACAAAAACAAGAACAAGAGCGAGAACAAGAACACGAAAAAGAACAAGAACAAGAACAAGAGCAAAAACAAAAACAAGAACCAGAACAAGAACAAGAACAAGATCAAGAACAAGACCGAGAACAAGAACATGATTAATACCGAGAACAAGAACAAGAGAAAAAACAAGAGCGAGAACAAGAACACGAAAAAGAACAAGAACAAGAGCAAGAACAAGAACAACAAAATAACAAGAACAAGAACATGATTGAGACCAAGATCAAGAACAAGAGCAAAAACAAAAACAAGAACAAGAAAAAGAACAAGAGCAAGAACAATAACAGGAACAAGAACAAGAACAACAAAATAACAAGAACAAAACATGATTATGACCAAGAGCAAGAAAGTAAAAACAAGAACAAGAACAAGAACAAGAACAAGAACATGAACGAAGTGACTTTACAACAGAGATTAGAATCTTTTTTGCGGGCCAATCCAATTGGTCACTCTTACTAGGAGGGCTGCTACCTGGGCCCTCTTTGTAAGAGTGACGAAATCAATTAGCTAGTAAAAAAGATCTCGGTTGTAAAGTTACTTCCCGGTGATTCGGAATCCACCTTATTTGTAAGGCTGAGAATTTTTTTCAACCTTGATTTTTGATATGATGAGGAAGCTGAAAAGGTCCTTTTTCATCTTTTAAATGTGTTCTATCCAACGAGTACAGGTTATTCCCTAAAATACAGTATATTGAAATACAGTTCGACTCCAGTAGGATCATTAAAACATTTATTTGGATATGATTAGCTGTATTGAGTGACTCGCTAAATCATCTATCATTGAAGGATGTCATCAGACTGTGGCCCACGCGTTACTTTGTCCCATGAGTGCTGATTTCACTGATGAGAGATTGATTGAATAGAGATGTCAGCCGTAAATGAAGACATATTATAATAATGCGAGCCGTTTGATACTTGCAGCATTCGCCGCGAAAAAATAAAAATAAGCGCGATGCACATGCGCAAAGCACTATGAATTATCTGAAGTGGAAAGGTGATAACAATCTGTGAAAGGTAATATAAGATTCACAATGATTGGTGCTGGGAATTCATGCAGATGTCATGCAGCATCGGCAACATGCTTCCCGAATCTTCTCAGATATGACATCTTATTTAGACGTTCATTAGTTATTCTTATTCTTTTTCTTCTTCTTCTTCTACTCCTCCACCCCCTCCTCCTCCTCCTCCTTCTCCTCCCCCTCTTCCTCCACCTTCTCCTTCACTTTCGCCTCCTTCTCCTTCACTTTCGCCTCCTTCTCCTTCTCCACCAACTTCTTCTTCATCCTCTTCTTTCTTCTTCTTCATCATCTTCCTCTCCTTCATCTTGTTTCACTGCCTCTTTTTCTTCTTTTCATTTTGCTCTGCCTTCTGCTTCTCTTCTGACTTCTTCCCCATGTTGTTCTTCTACTTCCCCAACATCTTCCCATTTTTCTTCTTCTTACTTCTCTTTTATTTTTTATCCAGTTTATGTTCTTTAGTTAGGTGAGTTCTAGTTGGTTTAGTCAATTAGTTTTCTTATTAACAGCTACTATAATTATTGTTTTTGTAAACTGTACATTTTGCAAATGGTATGCCATAGGTGTCTCAAGACCTTGCTTCTGAATAAATCAATCGATCTTCTTCTTCCTCTTCGTCCTTCTTGTTTCCTTCCTCCTTTTCATAATCTACTAGCATACAAAAGTCAAACTGAGCTATCAATTTTTGAAAAGAAGGGGTTTTAAGCCTGTCCTCCAATTAAAGCTGCTTCTTCTCATTTTCTTCTTCTTCTTCCTCCTCCTCCTCCTCCTCCTCCTCCTCCTCCTCCTTCTTCTTCTTCTTCTTCCTCCTCCCTCCTCCTTCTTCTTCTTCTTCTTCCTCCTCCTTCTCCTCCTCCTCCTCCTCCTTCTTCTTCTTCCTCCTCCTCCTCCTTCTTCTTCTTCCTCTTCTTCCTCCTCCTCCTCCTCCTTCTTCTTCTTCCTCCTCCTCCTCCTCCTCCTCCTCCTCCTCCTCCTCCTCCTTCTTCTTCTTCTTTTTCTTCCCTCCTCCTCCTCCTCCTTCTTCTTCTTCTTCTTCCTCCTTTTTCTTCTTCTTCTTCTTCATCTTCTTCTTCTTCCTCCTCCTCCTCCTCCTCCTTCTTCTTCTTCGTCTTCTTCCTCCTCCTCCTCCTTCTTCTTCCTATTCCTCCTCCTCCTCCTCCTCCTCCTCCTCCTCCTCCTTCTTCTTCTTCTTTTTCTTCTTCTTCTTCTTCTTCTTCTTCTTCTTCTTCTTCTTCCTCATCTTCTTCTTCTTCTTCTTTTTTCACTTACCTAATACTGTAATAATGGATGAAACCAGCATTTCATTGCAGAAAATAACTAATTTTCCGTACTCAGTCCATTCTTTTCCAAGGTCAGCTCTGCACCTCATTCAATTTTGCACTGCTTCAAACTCACTTCAACTTCTTTCTTGCATTAGATGCCTATAAACCTATTCTAATTTCTCGATAAAAATCAGTGTTTATTACGACTTTTTATTGTCACATTAACAATGACGGAAATGTTTGTGTGATCTGATTATTTGCTCCACAAAAGTCGATCAATATTCTATCAAACCCACATTCTCATTGTCTGCTGTGGCCTTCAGAAGGCCAGCGAGAATAATACAAAGAAAATCTCCATGTTGACAAAAGCGTATTAACGCATTCTCAAAAAAAATCTCATATAAATCACAAGAGAAGAAGAGACGAATGGACAATTGATTGGAGAAAAAGAGAGGATGTCTTCATGAATATAGATTTATCTAAACTTGGGTGCAACTTGATTTACATCTTGCATCCTTCTCTCCTTTCTTCTTCCCTTTCAAGGCATGCAGGCAACATAAGGGGAAATCTGGGGCATGCAACTGTCGCTGTCACATGCATTGTGTGCCTTTTTTCAGAATGTCAATGAATAATAATGTCTGTTATGATATCTTATGGCTAACTATTATTATGATCACAATCTCTATAATTTCTTATGACTCCTATTAGTACGTTTTGATGCATGCCTCTGATGATCAAATGTTGAACGTGTATGGACTTAGCAGATGGGAAAGGAACTGAATTCAAGGTGAACTCTATATAAAGTAGTGCATCAAACATCAAAGGCACTTCAGACCGGCTACATTGTTATTACCAGATTTACGGACATTCATAGCATTACCAGATTTTCACAGGTATTGTTGGCATATGAGATTGAAGATTGAATTCTAATTAAACTTCATTTACAATTACAAACGCAGTAATAAACCTGAGAAAACGTTTCAAAAACCTATTTAGCGTATTATTCGAAAAATTGTAGGAAGTGCAATAGTAAATGATCTAGATAAGATTGTCTGATTTTATGTATTCACAATCTGAGAATAACGAAAACGTTCTTAGAATAAAGATTGTTTTAACTTGGTTTAAACTGTGGATTCGTATTCTCATAATTATACAATCTATATCCCAAATTGATTTCAGTTCACTTTAAACTAAGGTTAGATTAAACTAAGTTTGAACACTGATAGTGCATTTCGGTTTTAGAGAAGAATAGGTTTTCAAAGTTTTATAGGTGAACGTTTTATTTTTCAAAAATGTCTCTACTCTAGAGCATTTATAAAATAGTAGGAAGTGAAATTGTAAATAAATACGTTTGACTTTATTTAACAATAATAAAAATAATTCAAGTTATGAAATTAATCTTTATTAATAATTGAGATGAAAACTTAATTTTTTTCAATTTCAACTCGGCAAATAATTCTTATTTTTTCTGAGATTTCATTGAAGTCTGCGGATGTTGATGTTTAATGACAAAATAATTCAAGTATTCAGCAAGAGTAATCAACATTTTAGGCTGTGCGCAGGGTTTTTGATCATAATTTTTTTCCAAATTTTCTTTTATGGCTATTATGAAGGATGTGAAATGTTATCTATTGCTGTGAGGAAAAATACCTTTTTCTTCAATTATTTTGTGAAATATGAGGGTTCAAAGTTGAAAACTTTCGTTTTTGGGGGGGCAGTTGATCTCTTCTATGAGTCATATTAAACTCCTGAAGAATTTTCTATAACTAAAATACACCTTGAGGAATAAAATTAGATATTTTCTATTTTAATCTAACAGATAGTTTTCTAAAAACAAATTTTTGGAAAAAATAAATTTTTTAAAATCATTTTTAAATAACTAATTGTTTGATTGGAGGAAAAAATATGTTATTTTATTCCTCTAGATGTCTTTTAGTTATAGAAAATTTATCAAATATGACTCGTAGAAGAGATCAATTAGCCCCCAAAAACCGAAAATTTCAACTTTGAACCCCCATATTTCACAAAATAATTGAAGGAAAAGGTATTTTTCCTCACAGCAATAGATAAAATTTCAAATCCCTAATAATATCCAATACAAGAAACTTCGGAAAAAAATTATTACCAAAAACCCTGCTCACAGCCTCAAGAATTTGTTGATATTAAACATCCGCAGACTTCAAAGAAATCTCAGGAAACATAAGAATTATTTGCCGAGTTGAAATTGGAAAATATTGAAGTTTTCATGTAAATTATTAATGCAGCTTCATTTCATGAATTATGACTGTTAAATAAAGTCAAACGTATTTATTTACAATTTCACTTCCTATATTTTATAAATACACTCTAGAGTAAAGACGTTTTTGAAAAATAAAACCTTCAACTCTACACAAAAAGCAAAAATTTTCAACTTTGAACTCCCATATTTCACAAAATAATTGACGAAAAATATTTCTCCTTCCAGCAATAGACAACACTTCGAAGTCCTAATAATATCCAAAACAAGAAACTTCGGGGGAAAAATTATGACCTAAAACAGCCTTAAACTTGTAATGAAAACCACTGACGACGCTTCAACAGGTCCAAGACCCCACAAAGGTGTTTATTTTAGGTGATTAAAAGCGAGCCGTTGATTAGTGTGTAAAAACGATCGCCTCGACTGTCAAATTGCTGTTTACCATTTCTCATTTACAAACTGAACTGAACATAAAAAATCGACCTCCAGTATCGCTGGGTGCACAAATTTATCGATTATCGAGACCTGAGAAAAATCGATATTCCCATTTCGATTAATGATTTAACGCGGTACAGAGCTGTTTTAATAACACGATTTCGTTGAAAATTCTTGAAGGGAAACCATCAATTTTCGGCTGCAGTGTATGATTAGTAGTTGGAAATTTACGGGGGGAATAAATAAATTGCACTGCAGAACGCCGGAAGCCAAAATGGTGGCCCCTGGGCAACGCAAAAAGGCCCTAAAACAGCTTTCAACTAACGTTTCCACTCTCTGTTAACACCTCAGTTACAATCTTTAATTATAGAGCGCGTCAAAAGCCACCCAGCAGGCTGACTCGGTGTCTTGATTGAAATCCCACACTTTTTTTAATCGGTTTGTTGGTTTTCATGCTCGAAGACGAAATGCACATCAAAAATAAGCTCTGGAGTACCAAAAATATATCCAAGAAAATACAGTACGTTTTTCATCAGGAACTCCCAACTCTTGAATGGATGTTTTCATGCTCGAAAACAAGCTGTAGAGCACCAAACATACACGAGAAAACTCTGCTTTTCATCTTAAATGCTCGAAAATAAGTTGTGGAATATCTTAAACAAATCAAAAAATTTCTATTACAATCCCCGATAGTGGAAGACAATATTGGAATTTTAAGTTCCGTAGGAAAGTCAGAGTAGAAAGCAATCTACTAGATCTAGCAATAAATTTAGCAATTGAATAAGCTGCTTATTGTTTCTGATTACGACGCAATTTTAGTTGAATAGTTTTTTATGTAGCCTAGTAATAATAACTGTAATAATAACTGGTCTGGTAGCCTAGTAATAATGAGTAATAATAACCGTAATAATAGCTGGTAGCCTAATAATAATAACTGGTAGCCTGCACTGCACTTTTCGAAAATAATAATTGACTGATGTGACGAATAATAAGAAGAAAGGAGGGAGGAGGAGGAGGAGGAGGAGGAGGAGGAGGAGGAAGAGGAGGAGGACGAGGAAGAGGAGGAGGAAGAGGAGGTGGAGGAGGAGGAGGAGGAGGAGGAAGAGGAGGAGGAGGAGAAGGAGGAGGAGGAGGAGGAGGAGGAGGAGAAGAAGAAGAAGAAGAAGAAGAAGAAGAAGGCTCTAGTAGGTAGTAGCGCAGTTGATTGGAGCGTTTCCTGAAGGTTTGAGTTCGAATCTCATTCAGCCATGGATGTTTCTCATCATTCATCCATTCACCTCATTACCCAAGTACAAGTATCCAGACTCATGTGGGCATCATCTGACTAAAAAGATGAATAAGAAGATAAAGAGTTGATATGAAAGAAGGGAAGAATTTGAAGTAGAAGAATTTCCCTGGCCTGTGAAGATATTTTTACATTTTTTCAAAGAAGCAGGACCGTTGATTTTTCGCATACATTTTTTGTACAAGATCAGTTTGACATCAGCTGTCAGAAAATGCAGTTTCATGCGTTGGGAGGTGAGCTGTACAAGTACTGTCGGTACCCTGAGCTGTCTTCACTTCACATGAGCAGCATCAACGCTTGTTTGGTATGCGACGAGTTAATACTACGGTGGTGAGCTTTCTTCATGGCTGCTCGTCTATACGAGAGAAGTTTTCAATTAAAATTTAATAACTCGGGCCAAGTCAAACACTTCTGATCATCTCTTCTCACGGAAGGTGATTGAAACCAACCTGCCTCCGATGTCGAAGTCGATGACGACGTTACGTCTCGTAAATTATCGTAATTGACGATATCGTGACGCTAAACACTTTTATAATAGCGGTTTGTTGTCAGCTACGCTAATCGGCTGGCTGAGCGTCATCATCAATATTCAAAACCCATCGGGAAAACTGTCAGCAAAACTTTCAATTTTCTTTGGAATTTATCGAATGAAAAAAACAAGAACTAAAGCATCCTAAAAAAAAATTTTTTCAAAGAAGATTATTACACAGATCTGCCAGTTCAAGATCTACAAGTTTTTCAGGAATCGATCAATTTCGATAAAGATTTAGAGATATTCATGAAATTTGGATGAAAAGTGTGAAGGTTTCAGAGGGTTTGGGCAGAATGACGCTAAAGATAGTGCTAACCTGAAAACTCTTTGCATCTGTCTGTTCTATAGATAGTTTAAATACATAAGTTAAGTACAAGTTTCAATAATTGTCTTATACTCCTTAAATGGAATCTCCCAGACTTAATCTACAAGAAAAAAGGAGGAAAAATTTTGGATGAAAAGTGTGATGATTTCAGAGAGTTTGGGCAGAATGACACTAAAGATAGTGCTAGCCTGAAAACTCTTTGCATCTGTCTGTTCTGTAGATAGTTTAAATACAAGTTTCAATAATTGTCTTATACTCCTTAACTGGAATCTCCCAGACTTAATCTACAAGAAAAAAAGGGGAAAAATTTTGGATGAAAAGTGTGATGTTTTCAGAGAGTTTGGGCAGAATGAGGCTAAAGATAGTGCTAACCTGAACACTCTTTGCATCTGTCTGTTCTATAGATAGTTTAAATACATAGTTTAATACAAGTTTCAATAATTGTCTTATACACCTTAACTGGAATCTCCCAGACTTAATCTACAAGAAAAAAGGAGGAAAAATTTTGGATGAAAAGTGTGATGATTTCAGAGAGTTTGGGCAGAATGACACTAAAGATAGTGCTAACCTAAAAACTCTTTGCATCTGTCTGTTCTGTAGATAGTTTAAATACAAGTTTCAATAATTGTCTTATACACCTTAACTGGAATCTCCCAGACTTAATCTACAAGAAAAAAATAGCTATAGGCGTAGCCAAGGAAGGGTTCCAGACCAAGATAATATTAACTTTTTGTTGTAAATTTAACGATTTGCAGTCAGTCTTATATTGTGAATAATATAAAACTGATTTCATAACTGCATTCACAATATAAAACTGACTGCAAGTCGTTAAATTTACAACAAAAAGTTAATAAATTTTATTATTGTGATGTTAGAAAAAGTATTTTTAATAGCTTCCAGTAATATATCAACTTTCAAAAGTTTAGCTCTATGTGTTGACAATCAACACATGCAAAGATTTCCATTTTTGGAAAGTTTTTGTTTGTTTGAGATTGATAATGGTGTAACAACCGAAACTAGTATCACACGGTTTTTCAATAAATGTGGTTGTGACAACTTCAAGTCTCATTATTCATCAACAAAGATTCTAGTTGAAAGGTAATCATGCCTAAATACTTAAATGCTGTGCATTTGTTAATACTGGGCATAAATGTTATGTACATAAATGTCATCTAGGAAGAATGTAAGCTAGTTATTGATGACCATTCAAGTACCTATAATGTAACTGATAACAGGATTTCCAGGTAGGCCAAGTTGCGAGGCAATAACTCAAATGTTCAATGAGAGTTTCGTTCATAATAAATGTCAAGTATTGTTAGCTTACCGAACGCAATTTGAATGAGAAATAGGACGCTACTAACGAGGTAGCGATTCTATGCGGTGCTATGGTAATAGATCTTTTCACTATACTTGTGCTAGTAGTTTTCGAATAAATTCAGTAATTACATGATTAGTTCAGGCATTTCTCCAGGGAAATATTCAGTGTATCAAAGGGGTAGGGCCTTCCAAGATTTTTTGTAGTACGTCTTGGAGACTCCAGTTAAGAAGTATAAGGCAAGTCAGATCAACAATTAAACAATCTTATACACTAGTTACCATAATTACCAGGGGTCAGGAATACCCCCCAGATGGAAAGGGGGTCCGGGGGGTATTTTAAAATTCTAGAATAATATTTTTTTAATTCTTAAATAATATTTTAAAACTCTTTAAAATATTTCATAGAAAACCCGCTCTTTACTAGTTATTTCACCAAACAACCTGCAGTACTCAACACTTTTGGTTGTAATAATTACACAGACAAGATAGAATTTTATAAGGATATAGTTTTTTGCTAGAAGTTCAAACATACACATTACACAGGTTAAATACTTGATCATGTAAAAACTTGCACAACGTTTTTATTTATAAATCGTTATTATTTATAAATTGTATAACATACTAAAATAAAAAGTTATACTGCTTTTAGTCTTAATGAACCTCCTGACTATTTATGTTGTTTTAATTATTTAAAATAAGTTTATAAGTTTTAAAAGTTTATATTATTTATAAATCGTATTACATACTAAAATAAAAAGTTATACTGCTTTTAGCCTTAATGAACCTCCTAACTATTTAAGTAGTTTTAATTTAAGTGCATCATTAGAATCAGCCATTTCATCTATAGAAATATTTTTGTCAATGTTTGTAAACAAATCTCATTCAACCGCCGTTAGCATTAATGGTGACAACAAATCCTGAGAAAGAGATGACCTCAACCGGCTTTTAACAATTTTTAATTTTGATCTCGCACGTCATCCTTAACAATGTTTTAAACAAATAAAATAATAAATTATTTAAATTATTTCGATATTCTATGTGAAGAGAGTACCTACGTTTATTTTCAATATTCTCTTTGTGAAGCAACTCTCGACTAGATAGAGCTTAAACTTCAATTCACCGAAGCATCGTTACATATTTATGAAAGCGGCCATCTTCTCACTCACTCAAAACGAGTTTGATCACTTCGATTATAAAGTTTATTCTAGATTAAACGATTTCCCCTTACTATAAACCTAAACATCTTTTCAGACACTTTGCGGTTGATTTCAATACAGAATTCCAGCGCAGACTTTGATCGATTTCAAGACTAACCGTTCGTCCCTTGTCCACCGATCATCAATAAATCATTCTCTCAACACCTTAATCAGATTTTTTCACGGCTATAAATCGCGTCAGCTGAGGTGGTTAAACCAATTACCTGGGTTCGGACGCCCGGTATCTTGACGATATTTATTATGTCTGACGATATTTTGATTGCTACACTCTCACCTCCAATTCACATCAACCACATTCTCGGCTACTCTTCAATAAAATGCTCGTCTTGATTTTGAGGCTGATTAACATGCTTCATGCTGAGCATCAACAGTGTTGTGCTAGATTGGCGTTGCTAGTGCTATCCATGGAATTGCAAACCCCTGTACGAAGATGCTTTGGCTTATGTTACATCACAGTTTTTTCAGGAGGTGCGATTCAAGAGTGAACGATTCCAGTGTCCCATATCTTTTTTTGTATATTACGTCATTACGTCTTGGAGACTCCAGTTAAGGAGTATAAGACAAGTCAGATCAACAATTATGCACTAGATACCATAATTATTACTACATCAATTAGTTGAGGTGAGGCTTAATTTTGATGTGAAAGGAACTCTTGCACACTATAAAAAGCTTTATCAACTAAATATTTTTTCAATTTATTGTTTTTTAAATATTTCTATATTTTCAAGACTCTTTAAAAACTGCGGTAGCTTGTTGTAGAGTTTCCTACCAATATAACTAGGTTTTTGTTTGAATAAGCTCCTACTGTGACTCACCAAATGATAATCTCCTCGGCTTCTTGTATTGTAATCATGTACGTCAAGATTTTGGTTAATATCATTCGTTTTTACATATAAAGTAGCTTCATACACATATAAGCAGGGTACAATTAGAAGACCAAGTCTCTTAAACAACGGCCTACATGAATCTAATCTATTTACTCTTTCTATACACCTAACCGCTTTCTTTTGGATCTTAAACACCCTATCAAGGTTTTATTTTGATGAATTACCCCATACTAATATAGCATACCTAATATGTGACAGTAAGAGCCCATAGTAAGCTGTAAAAAGTAACTTTTTGTCATTCAATCTCTCTTCTCTAGTTGAAAAACTACTAGATATGATAGATTCAGGTGATAAAGCTACTACAACATTTTTGGATCTATCGAAGGCATTTGATAGCGTTTCCAACTTTATTGGAAGTACTGCAAAATGTAGGCGTAAATGGGGTTGAATCAAGAATCAAGAATCAAGAACTTTATTAGTCATAGGTATTTTACAAAAATACATGGACATCGTCAGTAACATATGTAAAAAATAAGAACTTAATGGGCTTAAATTACAATCTTAAAATATAAGATAACATTTCAAGTACATCAGATTTGAATAGTACAAACAATCACAGGTGCCTAATTGAATCATGAAAATTTTGCATTGAACTTCATTGATTCCAATCTATTTCGAAATATTCATCAACAGAATACAAACATTTCTTTATCAATAACTCTTTTATCATGTTCTTAAATTTATTTGGAGGCAGCAGTTTGAAATTATCTGGAGTAGAGTTATACAATTTTACAGACATATAGTGAAAATTTTTTTGAGATTTTGTGTGAGTGTACTGCTTAATCCTAAGTTTGTGTTTATTTCTTGTATTAAAGTGGTGAAAATTACTGTTTATATTATACTTTTCCAAATTACTATGCACATAACAAACAACATATAAAACATACAATGAGGGCAGTGACAATATTCCTAAATTTATAAAGAGAGGTTTCCAATGTGAACTGAATGGTTTGAACGTACACGGTTATAATACAAGAAGCCGAGGAGATTATTACTTGGTGAGTCACAATAGTAGCTAGTTCAAACAAAAACCTAGTTATATTGGTAGGAAACTCTACAAGCTACCGCAAATGTCTTCAAAATATAGAAATATTTAAAAATCAATTGAAAAAATGTTTAATTGATGAAGCTTTCCATAGTGTACAAGAGTTCCTTTCACATCAAAATTAAGCCTCACATAAACTAATTGATATAGTAATTAATTATGGTAACAAGTGTATAAGATTGTGTAATTGTTAGCCTTGTCTTATACTCCTTAACTGGAGTCTCCGAGACGTAATCTACAAAAACATTTTTATGATGTTATGAATTAAGTCTGTGCGCAGGGGCTTTGTTCATAATTGTTTTTCGAAGGTTATTGTATTTGGTGTTATTAGGGCTTTGAAACTGTAAGAAAAAGTTTTTTCAGAAATTAATTTGTGAAGTATGGGGGTTCAAAGTTGAAGTTTTTCGGGTTTTAGGGGCAATTGATGTCACCTACATGTGATTTTAAGCTTTTGATAATTTTTTTGTTACTAAAAGACACCTCGAGGAATAAAATGACATATTTTTACTCCAACCAAGCAATTGGTTTTTTTTTAATCTGTAAAAAAAATCTATTTTTCAAAAAATTATTTTGAAAAATATTCTATTTGTTAGATTGATATAAAAAGCATGTCATTTTATTCCTCAAGGTGTCTCAGTTGTGAAAAATTTATTAAAAGTTTAAAATCACTCATAGGTGAGATCAATTTCCCCCAAAAACCGATAAATTTTAATTTTGACCCCCCTTTTTCACAAAATAATCGAAGATAGTTTTTTTCATCACATCATTTAATAACATTTCAACCCTAATAATATTCAATAGAAGAGACTTCGAAAAAAAGTATGACCAAAAAGCCTGATGGGCGCTGCCTTAAATGCTATAATTGTGACACTCAAATTTGGATCTTCACTGTGGAAGGAGGGGGGATACTTATGCATGAAAAGGGTCAGCGAAATCACAATTTGAACTTGAAGAAATATAATTTGATACAATAATTCATTAACTTTAAGGTGTCCAAGATTGCTTTATATATCAAAACCCGAATATAATGTTCTATAAATTAGTTACCACTCCTTGAAGATTTCAGGATTGTGTTAAACAGGAACGTCAAAAGATGATTAAAATGGTGCAGTTTCATACAATATTTCCTCTTCTTGAAGGTGTCCAAAATTATTGTGTACGGCAGTAATTTCAAGTCAAATAGAACTTTTCACTCAGTTTACAGCTAGCTGTTGTGAAATAGCTACTGCATTTTGAAATACAAATTCCTGTAGGGCATTTAATAAAAATTGAATGTGACCAGCTCGCTGAGATTTAATGATAATAGACGTCTGATGATAGGCTATTACCTGCTTATATCATTTTCACACCACTAAACTACAGAAGCAGGGCTGAAGCGATGTGAGCCTATATCATTAGCATGTAAAGAGTTCATTAATAGAGGCATTCTTCGATGTGAGACAAATACTCACTTCTAGCCTCTAAGAAAAGACTAGCAGCAACTATATCAAAGGACTCTGGAAAGCTGTTAGGTGTATAGAAAGAGTAAATAGATTAGATTCATGTAGGCCGTTGTTCGAGAGACTTGGTCTTCCAAACTGTACTCTGCTTGTATGTGTATGAAGCTACTTTATATGTGAAAAAAAAAATGAGCCGCTCTGTACTGTTACTCTTAAAACTCTCATGTACCGGTACTGTATGATGTTGGGCTCAATAGGATTGCATTGTAGGATATGACATGTTGTCTTTATTGATTGCTTTTGTAAGATCCATCTGATAAAAAATAGAGCTTCTCATTTATTTTAAAAATAATAATAATTTCGCAAAATATGTTTAGCCTACAACTTTTTTCCATAGAGAGGTTGGAACCCCAAGTAAATTGATTTAATTGAAAAAATAGCTTTGTGCTACAGTACACACACAATGTTGATTCAATATTTTGTTGTACAATATTTCTCATAGAAATGTCAAAACTGAAAATGTTATTAGGTCATCAGGTCGCCTCCGAAATTGTAATGTCAATAACATTTTTCGAAAATGAACATAAATGGTGATCGATCAAAGATTTCCTTGTAACCGCCTCCGCAAAGGTCTCAGTACAGTTATTTATTTGCATTTATTTATTCATCGAATGACACAAAAGTATCGAAGAAAGAAGAAAAATAAAAGTAGCGGAGATTGCATGTTATTGTATGGAGTATTTGAGGCTAGCCTTTGTAACTTCAACTCAAGATTAATGCAGATAATCCGGTTTCTTACCACGATAAGTAAAAGCTTCTACCACTTGATTGATTATTTTCGTTGTCATATGACAGTTGGACAATTTCTATCTCAGTGCCAAATCTTCTGTGACATCAGTCACTTCACAGAACGTTACTCATTCACTTTTAGAAATGCTACTTAAAGCTGTGCACAGCAGTGGCGGACTTAGGGGGGGGGGCGGGGGGGGGGGCGGCCGTCCCCCCTTGACTAGGGAAAATTTTGACGCAGTTTTGAAGTTTATTAAACACATAGTGAAAATTACCACTGCCCTTGAAATTGATCGGAACCAATAACTGGTCGGATGTACAAGGGGACACATGACCGCCAAAAGCCCAAAGTTTGCTTGTGAGTATCACTGATAGTGAGTTCATTGTTGCTCTGTGTTGTCTGAACGAAATTCTAGTTCTCACTCATAATTTAAGTGCACCCTTCCAGACTAAAGATCTTGACAGACAGCATCCAATGCAATATGTAATGTGAAATATATTCTTATAAATAAACG
This sequence comes from Conomelus anceps, assembly GCA_948455865.1. Classification (NCBI taxonomy): domain Eukaryota; kingdom Metazoa; phylum Arthropoda; class Insecta; order Hemiptera; family Delphacidae; genus Conomelus; species Conomelus anceps. Next base: position 12,212,678 of record OX418226.1, on the reverse strand, counting down.
TACCAACATTGAAAAGGATTTCACCATTGTGTACAATAGAGCTACTGAAATTGCCAAATCATTAGGTGTGGAATTAAAATTACCACGAATTACTCAGAGGCAGAGAAACCGGCCTAAAGCTCCATCTACAAATCATGAGGAGTATTACAGGAGAAACATTTATGTCCCCTTACTTGACTGGATTATTGAAGACTTCAGGACAAGAATTTCTGGAGATGTGCTTGATGTTTTCAAACTAAATATTCTTCTACCTGCCATCATTGTTGCACAGAATGTTGATGTTCCAGTGAATCCTCCACCACTAACATCTGATTTAAGAAATCTTACTAGATTTGCCAGCGTGATTGGTATTGAGGATCAAGAAGACTTTGTAACAAAACCGCAAGCTGAGCATTGTCAGTGGAGTGTGAAATGGAAGCGTGAAGTTGAAATGGCCGTAGTGTCCCATCTACTCCAGTGGATGCATTTGAAATTTACCACCCAATTTTATTCCCACTAATTAAAAATCTCTGCTCAAGATTCTTCTCACTCTTGCAGTCAGCATTGCAAGTGCAGAACGATCATTCTCAACTCTTAGGCTACTGAAGACATTTGAGAAGTGGAGAAGGAAGACTCAATGGACTGGCAATGATGTTTGTTCACCATGACATACCCATAGATAATGAAAGCGTTATTACCAGATTTGCAAACAAAAAGAACAGAAACATCAAATCACTAATGTAGCCATAATGTAAATAAATTTCTTCCAATAAGCAGACTTTTTTGTATTAATTTACCTTAAGTTTTTTTATTCAACTGACATATTTAAATTTAAATAATTTACATTGAATAATGTACATGTTATATTTAAGTTGTATTTGGTTTGCATTTGGTAATTAGGAATTTCCAATAAACAATAGGAATACTGCAAATAATAGAAATTGTATTGATTGCGTAACTGTTTAATAAAAAATATTAGACACCATAAAAAATGGCAAAACTACTTCCCCTAAATAACAGTGATTTTAGTGCTCAAAATGCTTAAAACGTGAGTTTTACAGTTGTCAAAATCAAAAATAATGCCCCCTGGACCTACCGGACCCCCCCCCCCCCCCCCGGCATTCGGACTACCGCCCCTCCCTTAAAACGATCGTAAGTCCGCCCCTGGTGCACAGAGTGTTTCCTCATATTTGTTTTCAAAGTTTCTTGTATTGAATATTGTAAGGACTTCAAAATGTTATCTATTATGATGAAAAAAAATGTTTTTTTAATTATTTTATGAAATATGGGGGTTTAGATATAATTGCTGAGGGAAAAAATTTTCTTCAATTATTTTGTGAAATATGGGGGTTCAAAGTAGAAAATTTTGGTTTTGGGGGGCAATTGATCTCTTCTACGAGTCATTTTAAACTCTTGATGAATTTTCTATAACTAAAAGACAACTCAAAGAATAACATATTTTTTCTCTAACCAAGCTATTATTTTTTTTAATGAATTTTTTTTCTAATCTATAAAAAAATACAGGTTTTCAAAAATTTCTTTTGTAAAAACTATTAGATTGAAATAGAAAATATGCCATTTTATTCCTCAAAGTGTCTAATTATAGAAAATTTATCAAGAGTTTAAAATCACTCTTGTAGAAGAGATAAACTGTCCCCAAAAACCAAAATTATTCTACTTTCAACCCCCATATTTCACAAAATAATGGAAGAAATTTGTTTTCCTCAAAGCTATAGATAACATTTCAAAGTTCTAATAATATCCAATACAAGAAACTTCGAAAAAAATTACGACCAAAAACCCTGCGCACAGCCTTAAAAAAACCCGGCAGGGCCTTCTTGATAATTTGCTGCTGTCCGTCCTTATCCCTAAATCATGGAGTAATGTTATCCTAGATTATATTATTTTATAGAAATTATATACAATTTTTTTTTTTTAATTATAGTTTGCTAAAGTTGATTTTTTACTTTGTAGTCTATTCTTTAGTAAAGATAATAGAGAGTATTAGCAGAGTAAACGTTTGTGCTAGCTTGACCACTCTATACTTCCGCTTGCTCTAAAACATCTTGCATTTAGAGCAAGCTGAGGCATAGAATGGTCAGGTTGGCATTAGCATAGTTTTTTTTAAACTCTCTGATAAATTATTGTTGATAATGTTCATCCCCAGGTAACCTCAGCAGATGCTGTTTTGCTACAAAAATGTATAATTTCATAAGTACTAAACAAGAAAATTATGTAAATAACGTGAAGGATGCAATAAAAAGTTTATTTATTTATTTAATGTTCATCCACTTAATTGGAGATTTAAAAAAAATATAACTTTATGGTGTATTTAAAGTTGAACGGTAAAGTGTTTATCAGATTCCTATCTTATTATGTACGTAGGATTTATTTTGTTATCAGTTTATTGTATATCAGTTTCCTATCTTACTATATAAGTAGCATTTATTTTGTTATAAGTTGACCTATGTTAAGTTTCATAAGTTTGCAACCCTCAATTTTGAGAAGTGTGTGCTAGAAAAAATTTAAAAAATTAGATTTATGAATTGGACATAATAAATTATCTAATATCAAAACTGACACTGTATTGCTATTTAATATAATTATTATGATACGATTTCCACTCACTTATACTGAAGATACTATAGGGATGCATTTCACTTCTAAAGAGAAGCTTCATCAGCCTTCTTTAGAAGTGAAATGCATCCCTCCAGTATCTACAGTATAAGTTAGTGAAAATCTAGACAGAAATACAGTGTCAGTTTTGATATTAGATTGTTCACCCAGGTACCGTATTACGTCATGAAAAACATCAAAATAAAAACATAAAATAAAAATAAATTAAATTACAATTGAATGTTTATTTTAAAACATGAAAAGTTGAGAGTAGTGATTAGGCATAATATTAGTGAATTTATTAAATTTCACATTCCACAAACTACTTCTCTTCTTCATAAAAAAACTAATGAGGAAATTCACTTGCATTTTCAACCCAAAATTCTCTGGTGAAAGCCTTTGGAATTTCGCAGTCATATAAATAATGAATGCCAATACGTAAGACTAATTACCTACCAACAATTTCTCTACTAGTAAATCTGAATGCTTGAAGAAATATTACCATGAGAATGTATTGACAATAAATTTCCTCAGCAAGTTCTAAGACTTTTGATTTAGTGCTCATTTGGTTTTTAGCACATTACCTACTGGAACCGTTTGTAGGTGTAAGGTAATATTTATATACTTGACCGCTTTTCTATGCAGGTAATTTTTTTATGAGCACTAGAAGGGATTTCAACTGTTATGAAGATAAATTGGAAAGGTATGATACGGATATCTATAATCTATAAATAAAAGAGAATGTATTGTATTGAATGTATGAACGTATTGGGTTCTAACACTAAAATAGTGCTGGAACACTTGAAAGTAACACATGAAACTTTATTTACATAATCAGCTTAACAGCAGACTCTGTTTAGTAATAATATTATCACTCAAGAAATCAATAAAATAGACAAACAGTTCAATAAATTCAAACTAACAAGAATATTCCAATAAAAAGATTAATCATTGTCTGAAACTAATTAATAACTGTCAGCTACCAATACCTCAACAATAAATGTCCAATAAACTGTCAAATAACTCAATAATATATGCTACCTACATCCTTCAAGTAAGTACTTGTAGGCACATGTACTTGGTACTTGTAGCGTTTTCTTCTTCTCTTTTTCTTCTTTTTCTTCCCCTTATTCTTCTTCAACAGATCTCATAGCATATCATTCCTTAATATTTTTTCTTTGTTTATTTTAAATCTGTTTTACATCATAATTATTTTTATATTCATCCACAAACTCCAAATTCAATAGTGATCTCACTTGGACTATGAGGAAGCTATATACCAAGTTACAATAGTCTAAAATCTTCCTTTCAAGCGCTAGGGCACAGACGGACGGACGGACAGCGGCACGATTTCAATAAGGCCCTGTCGGGTTCTCAATAATATTTCTAAAAGTGGTCAACAAAAACTTAACTTAAATGAAACCAGTTATCTATATAATTATATAAAAATGAATGTCTGTCTGTATGTATGTATGTATGTATGTGTGTTCCCTATAGACGCCAAAACTACTTGACAGATCAGCATGAAACTTTGGGAATATGTTGTGTGAATATTGGGGATGGTTTCTGACCATAAATTTTAATAGGAGAGCTAATAATTATTATTAATTAATCCATTTTATAGACCTAACCTACTGAACTTGCCGGCCAAACAGCTTAAAGGAACAGCTGATAGAAGTCAACAGTTTTTAATCATATGGCAGGCCCCTTAGCGGCGTTATTTACGCTGTCTTTAAACAGCAAAAGGCTTTGCACTTTGCATGTAGGCTACCGTGCAGTCGGAGCCTTGCAATATGGAGGAAACATATGACTGGGTATGATGAAATGTAATTATGCCAGGTTGATGGCAGCCAATGCAGCTAGAAATTTGGAAAGCATCCTCAGCAGGAGGTGGCGAATAATAAAATAAAAAACCTAGCTTATACCCTTATAGTCGTAGGAGGTTTAAATTTTAAATGTTTCTTTATTCAGAGGTGGTGATTAAGAAAACAACGAATCCTCTATGTTCAGCTGGAAGAGCCCTAGGACTAACTTCTTTCCTAATTTGAAATGTAACCTCAGGAGGTGGCGAATAATAAAATCAAGGATAATTTTTATGAGAACGCAGCAACGCGCGTCGAGCCAGCTAGTTTGTGATAAAAATTGCAGTAAAATTGTTGTTTTACATATAGGAAATTGGAATTAGAATTGGAAAATAGAGCTTAAGGCTAGACGTACACCGGTTAGTCAAGACAAGACAAGATTAGTCATGTTTAGTCACAGTATGTCACTTAGTTGCTTATGAAGCAACACACCCCGATTATTCATTGAATCAAAGCATACTAATTTATTGATCTCTTATTGAAAAAGATAGCTTCACTCTTCTGCTATTTTTATTTCTTCTGCATCTTGTTCATGACTGATGTGACTGACTGGTGTGTGTTGCTTTCACATGACTAAACGTGTCTAGTCTATTCTTGTCTAAAGTTGTCTAGTCTAAGTATGTCTTGTCTTGTCATGACTAACCGGTGTACGCCTAGCCTTTTTATGGTGAATGGACCCCGATTGTAGATAAAAATAATATTTCTAAAAGTTGGCAAAGGAAAAAATGGAAGAAACACGCTATTTGTAAAAAAATTGCAGTAAAATATGTGTTAAATATGTGTGAATATCTGTAAGATATCTGTATTTCACATAAGTGTGAAGATATCTTATTCACGTGTTTCACTTATGTATGAAAGTGACATAATCTCAAATTACACATTGGACAGCAATCCTTGAAAGTGGCCTAAGTTTTTTTTTTTTTTTTTTTTTTCTGAGGATGAAGCCCACATAGGTCTGAGACCTGTGCGTGGGTAATGAGTTGGATGATGGTGATTGATGAGTTGGACCTACAGTTTTAGGTGGGTTCCGAACCACCGTGAAGTGATTTTACAGCAGAGAACAATGTCTTTTTTGCTGGCCAATCTAATCGGTCACCGTTACGAACAGGACCTACGAGAACGCAGCTTATCTATCTGATTGAACAGATACCTGCTACGGCTCGCGGCTATCACTTCAGTTACAATTACAATTACATTGGCCTAATCACTGTCAGCTAAGTGGGCTTCGACAACTGTCAACCCGGTGTGGCGACTCTTTACTGATAGAATCTTGAGACTTAAGTTGAAATGTCACTGATTGATACAGTTTGAACCAGCAAGCCATAATGAAGTGCAACCGTACCATACTGGGAAGGAAAACTGATCTCCAATGGCGTTTAGAATAGCGCAACTGCTACAGTTTGACTTTCCCTCTCACTTTTTTTCTCTTTTTCCATTTCTTCTCCATTCTATCTCTCATTCTCCTTCTCTTTCTCCTTTCTCTCTCTTCATCTCTTGTTTAAGTGTCAAGAATGGAGAATCTTTGTCCAAACTTCGCCATTTCATGTAGTTGCATCACTTAGATTGTCCTTACCAAAGTTAATATCATACAACTGAGATCATTGTACATAATATCTTGCACTATAAAAATAGCATCATCTGAATTTACTATATTATCTATGTGATGTTAATAATTTTTTTTTCAACCACTCATATGCAAAATTTGTAAATATACATGGATAAAGAAAGATAATCTAATCATCCTCCACCAAATCATCCATCTCATCATCCACGTTGTTCTCATTTCTGATCTGCTACTATTCTTTTCTCTAGTTCTTCTCTTTGTTCTCCCTTTTCTTCTTTGTTTTCCCTCCGTTGTTTCGTCTTCTTATGAGTCACATCATTCATTGGAATACTTTTTTTTCTTTGTAGTGGCGAAGGTGCTATTGTAGAAGGTATCCATAATGAATAATAAGACGAAATTGAGTTTGATTGAGATTGATAATGGTGTAACAACCGAAACTAGTTTCTCAAAGTTTTAGTAAATGTGGTTGTGACAATTTCGTCTTATTATTCATTAGTTTTTTTTTTTAGGATGAAGCCCATATAGGTCTGAGACCTGTGCGTGGGTAATGAGTTGGATGATGGTGATTTATAAGCTGGACCTACAGTTTTAGGTGAGTTCCGAAGCACCGGGAAGTGATTTTATAGCAAAAAACCGTGTCTTTTTTGCTTATTTTCGAAAAACACAGTGCAGGCTACCAGATACATAAAAGCTATTCATCTAAAATTGCGAAATACTACAGCATGGAATGATAACTCATACCACAGACGATTTTATGTACTTTTTGCTTTAAGAAAACAAAAACCAATTGAAATCTAATAATTATACTGTCTTTGGGTTTGATTTTAATAGGAGTTGAGATATGGTTAGAAGTTACATTGAAGGGACTATCGGGGAAGCTGTGATGCAAACGGACACAATTATCTGTCAGAAAACCATTCAGGGGTCTAAATATAAACGAAGGAATAAAACGTGTATTTCAACCATGTGCACAATGGGCGACTGCATCGCATTCAACTATAGACAGAAGTTGACTGTCAACCAAGCTGCGAGTTGAAACGATATCAAGCTTGGTGTGTAGCCGGCCGGCTCTCAAAGATGTAGTGTTGGATGAGCATGAAATTAGCTTATCCAATTATGGATGAAGATATCAACTGGAATCGATATGACACACTGAGCTTGTACTGCGAGCCAATGAGTTTAGTCTTTTACATTATAATTCATGACTTTATATGTAGCCTGTATAGTATAGAAATTATATTAAAATATCTATATATTGTCTATTAACATCGAAATATGGTAGAAAATTGTTGCCGGAGTGCGATCATGCTTGCGTATTTTCAATGAACATGATTTAATGAACTTGAATAATTTATGCAGGACAAAGCTCAAGACTAACAAAGATTACTAGAGTCAATTTCTTTAATATAATTCCAGAGTTTAAGTCTAAAGCTAGTCCTATTTAATCATGAGTCACTCGAGGTTCTTATTTTCCTTTCAATTTGAGTAGTTGAATTTGAGTAGTTTTTCTGATGACACTATATGGTTTATTTTTCACTGATGATGCCCACATGAGTCAGAGACTTGTGCGTGGGTAATGCGGTGAATGATTACACCTAAATTCCTAACGGTGGAGCGGGATTCGAACCCACGACCGCTTAAACGACAGCAAGCAGAAGTTGCGACGACCCAACCAACTGCGACCAACCAAAAAAGAGTTAACTTTTAACAACGACTTGCTGCCAATTTTAATTGAGAATAAATAATATTTTTACTCAAGTAGGCCAAACGTTTTCGAATCGTGAAGATTCTTTTTCAAATACGTCCTTGATCGTCCATGTCGGTTTTTGGTTAGAAGAGTTATTGTGGTCTTTTGTACAATGTTATCAAGAAGTTTGTGTGATTTAAAATTTAATTTTGTAGTGGTGAAGGTGATATTGTGGAAGATATTCATAATGAATAATAAGAGGAAGTTGTCACAACCACATTTATTGAAAATAGTGAGATACTAGTTTCGGTTGTTATACCATTATCAATCTCAAACTAACAAAACTAAAATACAGAGTAGCACAATATATTATATTAAACACGGAATGATACTATTGGATAAGGGATAAGGGATAACCTTCATTGACGGTTTGTGATTGGCTGAAGGCCATAACAAGTCACGCCCTCTGATGGCAGGAGCAACTCAATACAATTCATTTACATCAAGTATAAACCATATATACAAGCATAGCTTGGTAGTATTTGACAAGTCACGATTTTCAAACTAATTAATTTGAATATTATAAAAGTTAGTTGGCCTTTAAAACACATATAACATCACTTTCAGGAAGAAGACTCTATGCACTCCTCCATGCTGTAGGGGGCAGCACTTATTAAAGTTTGTTTCAATGCACACTTTGACACCGTTCAATATCAGGTATATTTCAACAAGCAAAAATAAGAATCAAATCAAGAACTAAAAACCAAGAACATCTAGAAAGTAACAAAGAAGAACAATACACAAGTAGGCTAGAATTGAATCATTTTTAAATTAAAAAATTGAAGCTCACTGAAATGCAGTCAAGGTCAACCGAAAACATGAAAGTACCGTTATTCAAATGTAGGCCAGAATGCTGAGGAAAATGTTGAGTTTTTGCATTTGATTGGCAAAGGCAGACAATAATGGAACATTTTAGAAGCTTTGGAGATAACTAGGTTGGTAAAAAAACGATTTCAATGCAAGTTTAAATGATCAGATTTATCTCAAACAATTCAATAACTCGGTTTCATCATAATTCTGGCCTACATTTTAATAACGGCACTTTCATGTCATTCACGATTGACCTTGACTGCATTTCAATAAGCTTCAAATTTTCAATTTAAAAATGATATAATTCTAGCCTACTTGTGTATTGTTCTTCTTTGTTACTTTCTAGATGTTCATGGTTTTTAGTTCTTGATTAGATTCTTATTTTTGTTTGTTGCTCCTCCCACCAGTGGGCGTCACTGGTTATGGCCTTCAGCCAACCGCAATCCATCAATGAAGGTCAGCCTATCCCTCAGCCAATAGTATTATTTCGTGTTTGGTATATTATATTAAGCTACTCTGTACTTTAGTTTTAGTTTGTTTGAGATTGATAGTGGTGTAACAACCAAACTAGTATCTCACTATTTTTAATAAATGTGGTTGTGACAACTTCGTCTTAATATTCATTAAAATTTAATTACTCATTGGGGATGTTTGTTTATTGTGTGTAGTATGTTTGTATATTTCAAATTGTTCCAAGGTATTGATTTCGTATCCTTTAGATTCTAATGTAGAATATCTAGTTTTTTTTGTAGATTACGTCTTGGAGACTCCAGTTAAGGAGTATAAGACAAGTCAAATTAACACTAGTCATATACACTAGATACCATAATTACTATATCAATTAGTAGAGGTCAGGCTTATTTTTGATGTGAATGGAACTCTTGTACACTATAAAAAGCTTTATCAACTAACTATTTTTTCAATTGTTTTTTAAATATTTTTATATTTTCAAGACTCTTTCAAAACTGCAGTAGCTTATTGTAGAATTTCCTACCAATATAACTAGGTTTTTGTTTGAATAAGCTACTATTGTGACTCACCAAGTGATAATCTCTTCGGCTATTATAATCGTGTACATCAAAATTTTGACTAATGTCACTCTTTTTATACATAAAGTATAGCTTCATACTCATACAAGCAGGGTACAGTTAGGAGACCAAGTCTCTTGAGCAACGGCCTACATGAATCTAATCTATTTACTCTTTTCATACACCTAAAAGATATGGTTCGAATGATATGGTCGGCAAAGGTCTATTCGGTTTTTGTATTTAATGCTTGTAAGTGTTCTTTGTATCGTTGTTTGGATGCGCGGCCAAAGGCATTTGAAGAAAAAGAAGAAGAGAAGAAGTAGAAGAAAAATGAGAGAACTGATTAGCATAGATTTTTATGAGCGTTCGGCCAGTAAAAGGCACTTTTAAAAAAAATGTATTGAAGATTGAGGGAGAGACGGTTAGCGGGCAGTTAAGAACAGCATTCTCTTCTTTTTAGAACGCTTCTTTTTACCCATCTCTTCTTCATCTCTCTACTCGCTTCTTATTTTTGAGATGATAATTATTACAGGAATCATCGACCAGTAATTGGCAGCCGTTGATTGCAATCGCAAACATTAAAATTAACCGGTTATAGGTGGGAGGGTGCACGGAGCAGGTGCAAAAGAACCGTTAACGCCAATTGCCAATATTACAATATTATTGAAATCGTTATTACAGACTGTTACATCTTTAATGGATAATTGAGGGCTTGCAGAACCGATTGCTGGGTCCCATTCAATTATTCGCCATGGACCAAATATTTTCTAGTGATTTAGGTTTAAATACAACTTACTACAGGCGTAAGTAGATGGTCAGTTTGGAGGGGGGTGACTAATGGTGTATTGGGGGGGGGGGGGGGCTAGGCTCCAGACATTATATATTACACTATAAGAGAAGAGCGAGGGGTTCTCTAACAATAATTCGAGACTCTAATCTATAGTTTATTCAAAAGGGGGTTCAGGGCTACTCCCACAGGAAATTTTTGAAAAATAATCCCTTCAATATCACACTTTAATTACTTCAATATCACACTTTATGAGATTCTAGACCCAAATTCATCCATCCTTCCCAAATTGTGTGTTAGAGATATTGATTTTCATCTAGTCTGTTTATTATTGTCAGTGGCAGATCCCCGTGTGGGCTTTTATGCCAGTATTCACAATGATCTTTCTTAGAAAAAGATTTTTTATATTGCTTTAAACTGTGGGTTCGTGTGCTCATAATCATACAATTTAGACTTCAAATGCAGTCTCCAAATTCATCTTAGTTCACTTTAAACTAAAATTAGATTAAACTTAATTTAAACGCTAATAGTGCATTAGGGTTTTAGACAAGAATAGATTTCTCAAAGTTTTAGAGGTGAACGTTTTATTTTTCCAAAACGTCTCTATTCTATAGTGCATTTCTAAAGTAGGAAGTGAAACAGTTACTTTTGACTTATTTAACAGTCATAATTCAAGTTATGAAATGAAGCTGTATTTATAATAAATTGAGATGAAAACTTCAATTTCTCTCCAATATTAACTCATCAAACAATTTTTGTGTTTCCTGAGATCACTTTGAAATATATTAAAGTCTTTGAAGTGATTTGTGTACATGAAGTTCGAATGTTACTTTCAAATGTTGCTAGCATTATTTTAGAGTTAGAACCAGTGACGTAGCCAAGATTTTGAAATGGGGGGGGGGGTCAATTGACCGGGAGGGGTCCGGGGGTACTACCCCGGGAAATTTTTGAAAAATAGATGCCCTAGAATGGTCTTCTTTAGCTCTCCTGGAATTGAAAATTAACACGTAACTTGTAATTCTAATAATAAGACATAAGGAAGAGTATAGTAATATAATATTTTACGTTTAATTTAATGAAAATTATATAAAATTTAGGACCGGAAGGGAGGGGTCCAGACCCCCCAGACCCACCCCTTGGCTACGTCACTGATAAAACCCGTAACATTAAACGTAGTAAACTGCAGTGTAGTAAAGCGTAGTAAAGTTGAAAAGATAATGAAATAAATTTATTCATTCATTTAACTAAAATACAGTCAATGTGAATACAACAGGCTATTGCCCAAAACTGCTTTTCACAAAATTTTAAAGTAGGATCAGGTTAAATATTAGGTTAGGTTGCTGTTTCACTTGAAATTTCATCTTGATGCACAATAATTATTCACAATCACAAGTCTTTTGCAGAATATTAATTTTTCATTTCAAACTAAGCACTATCACACTCCGAAAAAAGATAATAAAATTTGGAATTTTTACATTTTCAAGCCAAAAATCTTCACTAGTTTATACTTATAACCATAGTTTATTCATAGTATTCATATAACTTGGCAGCGTGTAGCAGATGGGACATGCTACATCTGAACCCATAAACATACTGCTGCCAAGTTACATGAAAACTACAGTACAACATAATGATTGAGAGAAGCCACAGTATTACAGCTCTATTAGGAGAAATGAGAAATCTTTAGAAGGTTTTTAACGGTTGCTGTGAGGAAATAAGTGAGGTGATGGATTGTTTATTCTTTTATTCCATGATTAAAAAAAAAGTAAAATCTGAATTGATTGATGTAGCATGAAGAAGTAAATGACAGGTTGACTCTAAGTCAACATTACACACCAACAGACTCCATTATTTTCTCCTTTAACATATTATTCGATATAATTAATAGCATTTCCGTGTAGTTTGAGCCCCCTGCACAAATTCAAGTCAAAAAATGAAAAAACAAAAACCTGCTCATAAACGTAACAGGCTGTGTATGTATTTGTAGTAGGCTATACACGTGTAAAATGTTTACGTATGCGTTTGACGTGAACTTATAGTGAATCTTCGCAGTTTTGTAACTGCATATGTCAACGTCATTTTTATCTCTGGAAGCTTCTTTAGCCGAAAAAAATTAATACTCAATCGGCAGTGGCTTCCAAATCCTTGCTTTTACATCAATCCTCGGCTCCCGCATTTTCTTGTAAAGAATGTCTGTTGACGTTACAGTGTTCTAATCCTCTTGTTCAAGAAAAATGAGAATTTGACTTTTTGGTGGATCTGTCAATAGTGTTTGTGACTTTTTCATTGGCTTTTTAAGATGAGCAATGAACTTTTCTTACAAGTCTCATGACTCGGTAGCAGTGAATAAATATATCTTGAAATTCTAGTTCATAATAGGAACTAATTTATATTTAATTCCAAACAGAAATTAAATATTCTATCTTGAATTTCTAGATAACAATAACGTTCTACACTGAATTTAAACTGAATACTAAACCGAACTGAAAATAAACTGGACTAGAACTAAACTAAATTAAAAATAAACTGAACTCAACTAGAACTAACTAAACGTTTACAGTGAAATAACATTATTTAATAACTTTTTATGGTAAATTCAACGACTTGCAGTCAAGTTTAACCTAATATTTTTACTCACGTAGGCCAAACGTTTTCGAATCGTGAAGATTCATTTTCAAATACGTCCTTGATCGTCAATGTCGGTTTTGGTTAGAAGAATGATTGTGGTTTTTGTAGAATGTGATAGAAAAGTTTGTGTGATTTTAAATATAATTTTTCATTGAGGATGTTTTGTTTATTGTGTGTGGTGTGTTTGTTCAAATTGTTCCAAGTTATTGAGTTTGTCCTTTAGATTTTATATGTAGAATGTGTAGGTTGGCAGTGATTTCAGTAAAAGTATGTCCAGTTTGAATGATATGGTTGGCGAATGTCGATTCGGATTTTGTATTTATGCTTGTAAATGTTTTTTGTAACGTTTTTTGAATGCATGGTCTGCATGTCCTATGTTAAATTTGTTACAATCGGAGCAGTTCAGTTTGTAGATCCCTGGGAGATCGTATTTGTTTGTGTTCAGTGTGGTTTTGGGTGCAAGTGCATTTTTTATTTTGTTATTTTTTTTTTGTACTGAATGCGATGTTGTTGCCGGCCTTTTTGAAAATTTTTGCTAGTATGATTGTGGATTAATGTATGTCATTGTGATGTATTTTTTATCGGTGGTGTTAGTGTTTTGGTTGTTATTTTATGATTGAGTTTGTCAATTAGGTCGTGTTTGTAGCCGTTTCCTTGTGCTGGGTATTTTATTGTGTTTAGTTCAGTTTTGTAATTGTTGGTGGATAGCGGTGTGTTGTTCAGTCTGTGTATCATTAACCTGAATGCTGTTTGTGTTGTGTTGGATGGTTGGAGGTGCTGGGTATATTTCATTGTTGGTTCTCTGTAAATGTTGAAGCTGTGTTGTTGGTTTGTGTTCTTTGTAACTGAGAGGTCTAGGAAATTGATTGTTTTGTTCTGTTCATATTCTGCTGTGTATTGAATGTGTTTTGTTTATTTCGGTTATGTATGATCGGAGTTGTTCACATGTTTCTAATCAATTCTAAT